>OY804582.1:94583000-94631524 GCA_963680875.1 Bathymodiolus brooksi | reverse complement strand
ATATCCCCCTCCTCCTCCACATACATCCCCTCCTCTGTATTTTCCTCCTCCTCCTCCACATCCTCCTCTTCCTCAACAAGCTCCTCCTCCTCCTCTGCCGCCTTCTCCTCCTTCTCCTCTCCACCGCCCCCGCCGCCGCCGAAACTTATCAAATTGCCAAAACCTTAACCTCGACATCAATTTAGCAAAGCCAATAGAGCATATGAACGAAGTCGTGACCATGTGAAAAGTGTCTGGCTGATAATTATCCCACATCGTCAATTTATGAACCACGTATGATGAGCCTAGATTGTAAAGTAATAGAGAAACTTATCTAATAATGAAAACATGGCTTACGTTTACAGTCAGTAGACAATGACAATGAATTTAAGTTCAGGTGATACACGGCTAGCTGACGGGTACACATCATGAACAAAATAATCTAGAATAGTCACCAAATTCTGATTTTGTTAACGCATAGCTCTGGAACGATAAAAGTCAAATACGTCAATATCAAGAAATTTCAAAATATTAATTAAATCAAGCTTGACTTTATCATTCTAAATGAATTTTCAAAATATCAGTTAAATAGGATGTTAGAAACTTGAAATAATGATGGAAAACCAAATGTTCCATAATCAGATGTGATGTCCATTTTAGACACTTTACGAGATCAACATGCACAATTTCGGATTTCACAGAAGGATTGTTGGAACTAAGCTTGGCTTCATTAAGTTAAATGGTTCTGAAAAAAAATATCTTCAACGATTTCCAAATTTCACCCAATCAGGAGCCATGACAGCCATCTTGGATATACATAATTGTCATCGGACTTAATTTGGAATAGGGCCACACGAGGAGTATCACATCTAAGTTTGGTCCAATTGGGAGCAGCGATACTTGAGAAGAAAAACATGTGAAATGTTAACGGACGTTGGACAACGGTCGATGGATGCCGGACGCCAAGTGATGGGATACACTCACATGAGGCTTTAGTTCTGATGAGCTAAATATTATAGAAAACACAAATGCATTAACAGAGTTGCCTTCTTTTTCAATTATATTAAACCAAATATAAATCGGATAATCAAATATCTTGAAATACAATCATTTCATGTCACAGCTAATGTTCTTCTAGTCGGAGAAATCTAGAATTAGGGTTCTAAACATATGAGTGTTTAATGCCACTTTGCATATTATGGATAGCATGTTTGTTGTAGGTAAAACCTACTGACCTACTGAATGTCACTGCTCAGCTTTATTAAATTTATATGAAGTATCAGTTATATCATTGGAGTCACGTTTAATGTATGAAACAACTACTGACTTGCTGCAAGTCATTCATAAACTTTATCACTTAAATTAAACCTGAATCACTGTAAATGTATATATAATTTATATATATATACCTTTAAGACGCTTGAGTTTTTAAGAAAAAAATAAGGATATCTATTCTTTATTATTAATATATATATTTATATTACAAATAGAAATATCAATATATCAAATTCATAAATTTGTATTGTACATATATCTTTCTTTTTTTTTGCAGATATTTGAAAATTAACAAGATGAACTGTGAGCTAATGCTCACTTATGATACCCCCGCTCTTTGGCAAACAGGAAGTAGGAATCTGACGGGTCAAAAAACGCTTCCCACGATATGGGGTACCTTTATAAAGCTTGCGACCAAATATCAGATTTCTGCCATCAATAGTTGCTGAGAAAAATGCCACTAAAAATGGGCATATACAAAATGTATGTTCAATGTGTATAAAAATCAACAAAGTCGGCAAACAGGCAGTAGAAATCTGATTGGTCCAAAAATGGGGTACCTATATGAAGCTTATGGCCAAATATCAGATTTCTGCCATCAATAGTTGCTGAGAAAAAGGTGACGGAAAATGTGCATATATGTTCAATGTGTATAAAAACCAACTAAGTCGGCAAACAGGAAGTAGGAATCTGACGGATCCAAAAACGCTACCCACAATATGGTATACCTATATGACGCTTGTGACCAAATATCAGATTTCTGCCATCAACAGTTACTGAGAAATATGCGACGAAATATATCTTGGACGGATGGAAGGACGGACGGACGGACGGAACGACGGACGGACGGACGGAAGGGCGGACCGACGGACAGAGGTAAATCAGTATACCCCCCTCCCCTTTCGGGAAGCGGGGGTATAATTAAGATATCTGTATTTAAAAAGCGTTATCTGTATACTGAATACAGATACATCATCTGCATGCATTTTACCAGATATATCTTTAATTTAAACAGTGACATCTTTATTACAACCCGAACACCTTGCCATATAAATTTTGTAAATATATTTTTGTCTGAATTTGTTGGAGTAGAATCTTTTTAGTAGAGCATAGAGGAAAATACTATTTTCTTTAGAAATAAGATTTCTACATGTTGTTTTTTAACAAAAGATATCGTAACTAAATAAGTTTTAAATAAACCGAAGGAGCAATCAAGAATAGAGAAAGACCTTATACAGGGGCTTCTCAAGAATAACAAAAAGAAGCTAGCCCGATCCTTGATTTTCACGTTCCGCTATATAGATGATACCCTTTCATTTCATAATTCTAGGTTTGTTGATTTTGCTAATCTATCCCATTGGGCTTGATAGAAAGGATACCACAGATACAGATAGGTCTGCTTCATACCTTGACCTACACCTCAAAATTAAGAATAAGGTGCGGCGGTTAAGAACGAGATTTAACGACAAAAGAGATGATTTCAATTTTCCCATTGTGAACTTTCCATTCATATGTAGGAACATTCCAGCAGCGTATGTATCGCTCAGCTGATCCGATATTCCAGAGCTTCTTGTTCCTATCACGATTTCTTTGGTAGAAGGTTGCTGCTATCAAGGAATATTGAATCAAGGATAGTATTGGTTGAGTTGAATTCATCACTTCGAAAGTTTTACGGTCGCCACCATGTCTTAGTCAATCGTTACGTAACATCTGTGTCACAAATTACCACGGATATTTTCCACTTGTCGTACACATGTTCCGATCCTTTCTTCATTCATGACTTATCACATGACATGGTATGAGCCACTTGACTAGTGGAGCAGGAACTACTTAGCCTTCCCGAGCAACTGAGTTCACTCCCGGTTTTTAGTAGGATTATTATTACTCGATCTTCAGTTTTATGTGTAAAATTATCCACATCGGTGTTTGTCCTTTTGTCTTTTATTTTGGCCATTGTACTTACGGATTCGGATTACTCCTTTGGTATCTTCGAACTCGTCTTTCCGTTATAAATTAACACTAGCGATTTGTCAATGAACTTTCGATTTTATACAATAGATGTAAAACCATAATAAATAACACGGATAATACATTTTTTTTGCATATGACACTGAAAGCAAATTAAAGCCAGTTTTGATTTATTCTTACATAATTGACGCAAGGGACTGCCACCTTCCTAAGAATTGAAAGAGAGAGGGGGGAATAACCGGCAGCCTGTATATTGACCGACAAACAAAATGTATAATCAGTCATATGATAGAAATATATGGTCATGAAACGGAAGATAAACTACACAAACAGATATGTGGACATAGATCAAACATTATTGATAATGTTAATAATATTGTTTACCAACATTATATACATCTGATTATTCGTTCTTTTCAATGAGAGTACACATCAACAAAACAATATTTTATTCTAAGCACATTTTATTGTCAAGCCAATACAGACAATGGATCACACACAAGTTATAAACGTACGGCGTTTTCTGCGTTACATATAAATCACTCAGAAGACAATATATTACAAAAACATAACATTATTTCGTTCATAATTATTTCAGAAAAATGACATAATACTGCAAGAGATATTGTTATTGATGCTGAATCGTTGTCGTCAGATGAATTAGGAGTGGATACACATTAGACAGATCTGTTAGTGTGTATTATGCATCTGTGAACAGCTGCGACAAGTGTGCAGTTGATATCATTTGCAAAATCTGAATTTCCATACAATGTATTGTTAATGGATATATCTATCCCATGATCGCTAATATTGTTCAGCATTTACATTTCTCTTATTTACCAACAATCTACAGAGTAAGAAGTTGTGTTCATTGCTTTCCACATAATTATCACAGTTATAATAACAATAATCGAATAATATACCATAGCACTAACAATTCAAATGAAGCAACAACTCTTCGTAGATAAAAGGACTACTAGAAAAGAGAATAAAGGACTACCACACTCTATGGCTGTAACGACAAACATTATGATATATGTATTATAGATATGTAGGTCTGTGAATGTTGTAATGACGGAATTGATGGTATACATAGTATCGCAAGCTCGAGATGTAGATAGGTGAATTTGAAGGATATTTCAACTTTATTCCACTCACAGACGTAGACGAACCCATTGTTTTCTGTATTATACATCGCGTATCCTCTATGATGCTTCAGTAAATGACAGTCTACAATTTGCATTGAAACCGTTGGATATCTATGACTCTCGGTCGAAACTATGTTCACTACCTCTTTCAAATATAAATCCCTTGTACAAATTAACTCATGTTATGACATTTACGTTGCAATTCCAAATTCAAACCAAAACAATCTGACAGGAATTGTCTTAGATATTACCATTAACAAACCTTTCAACATGTTAACATTAAGAAAGTTGAAATAGATAAACATTCATTTCTCAAACCTTTCTTTTTCCATAAAGGTATTTATATCATTAACCTAGTCAATATCATCAGCAACAAGTCAGTCAAATATCAATTTCCTCCCTGTTTTAAAGATCGCGCTGTTCCTCTAATCTCGTATACCTATACTACACATATTACAAATAATATATAAAACTACAACAACGTGTTGCAGGATCTCAAGTCTAATCCTCCTGATTGGGCCTGTTCAAATTCCCCATTCTTGTCACGCTATAACTTGATACCTTAACATGATCAACAACTCTTCTGTGCGAAATGTGTTAGTCAGCGGGCCGAAATATAGTGAGCCCAAGTCAATAAATTGGATATAAAAGTTATATTTTATAACAAATGCCATTCGCTAACGACACATAATCTAAAATAACTGTTCCTATAATCTCATATGCTACACCTCTTGCAACCAATATATAAACTATAACAATGTGTTGCAGGATATCAACAAGGAGGACTTCAAGTCTAATCCTCTTGATTTTACCTGTATAAGTTCCCCATTCACAGATAACCTATCTTGTCACATTATAACTGGAGACCTTAACATTATCAACAACTCTTATGTGCGAAATGTAGGGACCAGGTGGCTCAATGAGTTAGGTAGTTGGATTACCTAACAACTCATACAAGCCTATCACCAATACGGTGTGGGTTCGCGCCCGGCTTTGTGTATTACAAACGAGAGTGAACTCGACTCTCAGCCACAAGTGATAAAGTTTACCAGTTGCTTGCCCATAGTCGATGGTTCTCTCAGGGTACTACGGCTTCTTCCACCACAAAACCTGGTCGCCATGAAATAGCTGAAATATTACTGAAAATGGCCGCGTTAAAAATCAAATCAATCAAATCTGTGCGACATGTGTTATTCAACGGGTCGAAATATAGTGAGCCCAAGTCAATAAATTGGATTTAAATTTCCAGACAATGGGGGAAATGTGGCACAACTACTATTACCGTTAGCGTTTAGGATGTGAGCTCGTTGATACAAATTAGAATTTAAATAAACCTAAATAGGAAGGACACCCAAGATAATATGTGTGTTTATTTCGAACAATAGATGAAACCAAAACAGCTTTCTGTATTTTTAAGTAACTAATAGTATAGTCGCACAGACAGTTGCAAAATACAATCATAATTGGTGCCACCATCTTGTGTAACTCTTTGGTATTGAAGAGCACACAAATTCAAAATCACAATTCCCGCTCTGGTCTCCTTACACCTTTACCAAATGCCCTTCGCCAGCCACGCAGATTCTAAAATAGTCAAAGATAAGTATTAATTTCCAAATAAGAAAATCGTTCACACATATCTTTTCGGCAGAAAACCAGAGAAATATTTTAGATCTGTTGTACATGCTCTGAAAATATTGGAGTCGTATATTAAAGAGGAATAGTTCCATTGTTTTTGTGGGGATTAACTGTGTACGACTATTTATTTGGTATAAAAATCAAAAAGGTCTCTGAAACTGACATCATCAGTTGATTGACAATATATTTATTATGTCTACGACAGATACAGTTAATTATTTTTCATACCTTGATCAAAACCTAGCAATTGCCAATGGGTTAATAAAAAACGAAATCTTACAATGATTTAAATTTTCAGTTGTGAACTTTCCATTTTGATATTCCAGAGCTTGTAGTTCCTATAGTAATTTCTTTAATAGAGTGTTCCTCATAACAAGCAAACTACTGAACAAAGATTCCCAGCTTTTAATTTGAAGTCATCACTTCGAAAGTTTTATGGTCACCGCCGTGACTTGGTCAATCGTTACGGACTAATTGTGTCACAAATTACCACGAATATGTTCAGTTTGTCGTTATGATAATTCCGTCCTTTCTTTTAAAACATGGCCTGGCACAGGGGTAATAACAAGAATAACACGATAAATACCACCACTGTCTGTATTTAATGGGGTTCGTTTTGTTTATATTGTCCAATTACTTGTCCTCATGCTTTAGTCCCGTGCTGTGATGTCCATTTTGATTTCCGCATGAAAACGATGTTCGGGTCGTCTATGCAACCATTTATTTTGAAGAAGTGGTTGATTGATTTATGCTATGTGTATTTATTTACGCATACTGGTGGCCATCACCATTTCCATATCAGATGATGTTCGTATTGTTTAACAATAATACGGGTTGCACCACTATTGGTACAGGATCTACTGACCCTTCAGGAACATCTGTTTTTGTTGCTGGGTTCGTGTTGCCAAGTCTTTATTTGTTTATGTAGTGATTTGTGATCATTGTTTGTTCTTGTTCCTTTTGTCATTGTCTCGTCTGTCTGTCCTTCCACAAAATACAGCTTTATGTTACCCTTAACGTATCTTCAAACTTTTCTTTCATGCTATTTTAAGATTGATAGTTTTATAAAAATGTAGAAATAACTTATTATGAAATAAATAGGAATAATTAGAAGGTATCTTTATTGTCATCTTATTTGATCTTAAAAAGTAAAAACATAAAATTTCCGTATTCTATTAATCTAAAATAAAATAATCATTGTTTTCAATTCTATTCTAATTTACACAACAATGACTTACAAAATATTTAGAGTTAGAATTATGAATACATGAGTGTCTATCTCCACGTCCGATAATATTTCAGTTATATGTTAGATGTCACGTTTACTGCTGAAGAAAACTACTGACCAGCTGTAAGTCAGTGATACACTTATTACTTAAGTTAACCCTGCAACTATATAAATTAATTTGCTTTTTAAAATTATCTTTATTTATGAGAAAAAAATCACATGAATTGAAATAGCTTTATTTCAAATACAGACATCTTTATTTCAAATGTGTACAGCCTTTACATTGACCCACAAGCAATTAATATAATCAGTCATATGATATAAATATATGTCGGTGAAACGACAGATAAACTACACAAACAGATATACTGTCATAGATCAAACATCATTGATAATATGTTTATAGTAGGGATGTCAAATCGATTAAAACCTTATAACCGGTTACTCGGTAGAAAATTTATGTTGTTCAGTTTCATTATTTCAAAGTTTTATATTTCAACTATAATTGTAAAGATTCAATTGAATGATAACAAATTTTAAAATATAAATTTATTATTTACAACACAGTACACATTAGTTACATACCAGGTTATGTCATGTCACATTCATGATTGTTATTCGGTCATTGTGGTACAGAGTTTTTGCTAAGGAAGATAATTTGGTCGATGCAAGACGAGCACAGTGTGTTGCAAAGCTTCGTAACAATCAAACCTGCTGCCGAGAAGATTCTTTCCGATGGAACAGATGTTGACGGAACAGCTAAATACCGGCGCGCAAAAACCGAGAGTCTTGTATATTTATCGGAATTATCTTTTCACCACACAAGAGAATCAGTTCCTGGCATTTGACAGTTTTCGAGTCATTATATCGTTTGAAAAACTTCACAAACTTTAGATGTAGGAGGTGGCATTTTCACATCCCTATCTCTCGAAATTCAATTCAAACACACTTTTAATAGTTCAATACTCTAAATTCGAATTGTGTTCATACCAGTTTAATCACTTTGTTTGGTTAACATGGTTAAACCTACAAGTTAGTGTTTGGCAGGGGGAATAAACAGATCAGAGATCAATTACCATTTAATTGACCAATAATTGTTATGTAAACAAATGCCAAGCGCTGGTTTATGTGTACGATTTCTATTATATCTAACATTAATTATTAATTGTCCGGAAAATTTTATCATTATTTTCATAAAAAAAAGTTTTCCGAGTAACCGAATACCGATTTTGGTATTCGATAATCGGATGTTCGAGCGAGTACCCGGTTAACCGGGTACTCGTTGCCATCCCTAGATTATAGTATTGTTTACCAACATCTTAATCAATCTGATCTTTACAATGCAAGTCCATATCATTGAAACAATCTACCATAGGACTAGCAATTCAAACTCAACGACAACTCTGTGGATTTTTAATATATTGTTTTCATTTATGTAAAATAACTTAAAAAGAAATAGCTTCATATCAAATACAGACATCTGTATTTCAAATTCGCACATATGGATTGTAAATAGAGATGTCGTTAGCTTTATATACTCTGCAAAAAAAAGAAACGCAACATCGGAATGTGCAACATTTATTTCATACACTTCAAAATAAAATTTAACACTGAACAATGTAACATATCAAAATGAAATTTGGCATTGTGATTGTCAGAATGTTTTTGTTATTGTACTGGTGAAATAACGGCACACATGATTATAAGCGTCCATTAACACAACGTCAAATTCAGTATCTGCTATGTCCACCATTGATTTGCAAGACATTTCGTACACGTTTCGAAATTGACCCAATAAATCGATGAATTCTTGCTTGCGGAATACTCTGCCATTCATATCGAAGCGCTTGGGGGTTTTAGGTTATGGTTGGCGTTGGGGCATGTGCCGTTTCAATTTGATTTAAATTTGGCATTTTGACGGCAATGGAATCACAGTAATGTTCTGATTTTGCAGGTAGTCCATTGGTAAATTTTATACTGACAGTAAAGTCATATTAGGATATATAAATAATGAGTCGAGAAGGTTCTTCAACTATGTAACCAATCGAGTTCAAAAGATCCGATCATGTACACATCCTCATCAGTGGTATTATGTTCATGTAGATCGCAACCCAGCAGATAAGGGTACACGTACATTGCCAGCATCGACATGTCAGATTCGACCTGGACCAAAGGTCCAACCTTTTTATTGGAAGGAGATAAAAAAAATACAAGTTTTGATTTGGAAGACCCAGAAATGTTTAAATGCGGTAAAACTCTCGCCATATCTTGATGCAGATGGACGTTTGCGAGTAGGTATCCCAGAACATGAAAAACATCCGATACTTGTTCCAGGCCGTCATCACATAGCTATTCTACTAGTACGTCATTACCATGATCCTACTCATCATCAAGGTCGTCATATTACTGAAGGCGCAATCCGCTCGGTCGGAATTTGGATAACAGGAGGAAAGTCTCTCATATCGTCTATTAGTATCAATACATATGTAAAATGTCACAAATTCAGTAGTTCTTTAGCTTGTCAGAAGATGGCAAGTCTTCTACAGGATATATTGGAGTCTCAACCTCCTTTTACTAATGTAGGTGTTGACTGATTTCGTCCATGTGAAGTCTTAGCACGTCGAACACGAGGTGGACATGCTAACAGTTAACGATGGGTAGTTATGTTTACGTGCCTAACCACGAGAACAATCCACATTGAAGTAGTAGAAGAGATAAGCTCGGCATCATTTATTATGGCCTTGCACAGATGTATTGCTATCAGAGGTCCAATCTCTCACTTCAGATCAGATAGAGGAGCTAATTTGGTTGGATCAATTGAAGATCTAGGAATACAAGCAATCAACGTTGAAGACTATAAAGTGAAAGAGTATCTTCGTAGTAATAATTCAACATGGCAATTCAATCCTCCCCATGCTTTACATTTGGGAGGCCTCTGGGAACGAGTAATTGGCATTACAAGAAGGGTACTTGACTCACTTCTTATGGATAGTATAACAAATAAACTTACTCATGAAATGCTCGTAAATTTTCTTGTTGAAGAGTCAGCAATGGTCAACTCGAGACCACTCGTTCCTCCTACATTAGATCCTGATGATCCAACACCACTAACTCTTTCTGTGTTATTGACACAAAAACCACAACGAGTTACTGGTATTCCGGAGATATTAGATAGCAAACACATGTATACTAAACAATGGAAACGTGTGCATGTGACTGCACAAATGTTTTGGAAGCGATGGCATCACCGTACTTGCAAACTCTTCAAAGTTAATAATATTGTTTACCAACTTTTTTAATCACTCTACTCATTCGTACTTTTCAATCCGAGTTGTTATCATTGAAACAATATACCATAAGACTACCAATTCAAAACTAGCAAAACGTCTCTGTAGACAAAAACTGGATAAGAAAACCAGAGACTGCAGCACTCTCTGGTTTCAACGAAAAAAATATTATGATATAGGTACTCTATATCTGTAGTTCGGTAAATGTGAAGGATATGTTCAACTCCATTCGCCGGCGGAGCAGACGAGCCCATTGTCGTCTTCTTTATACATTACACATACCCTATGATATTTCGCTAAGCAACATTCTACTATTTATGCAGAAACCGTGGGAATGCATGACTTTCGCTAGAAACTATTTTAACTACCATTTCAAAACTTTCATTACACAGATTAATTCATGATTGGAAATCTACGTTACAAACTCGAATTCAAACCAAAGCAATCTCACAGCAATCGTTTTTGGATATTACCAATCACAAACGTTTCAATCGTTTGACATTAAGGAAGATGAAATAGATAAACGTTCATTTCTCAAACTTTTCTTTTTTAATAAAGATAGTTATTTCATTAACCTAGTCAATATCATCAGTCACAAGTCAGTCACAAATCAAATTCCTCCCTGTTTTAAAGATCTCTCTGTTCCTATAATCTCATATAGCTATAATACACCTATTGCAACCAATATAAAAACTACAACAACATGTTGCAGGGTCTCAGCATGGATGACTTCACGTTTCATCCTGCTGATTGCGTCTGTAAGTTTCCCATTCACAGATAAACTTTCTCTCCACGATATAACTGCAAACCTTAACGTTATCAACAATTCTGCTCTGCGAAATGTGTTAGTCAAAGTGGTGAAATATAGTGAGCCGAAGTAAATAAATTGGATATAAAACTTCCAGATAATGGGGGAAATGTGACATTTTAGACATAGCTACTATTTCCGTATGAGTTAAGGATGTGAGTTCGTTGATGCAAATTAGAATTTAAATAAACCTAAATAGGAAAGACACCCAAGATAATATGTGTGCTTATTGCGAACAGTAGATGAAATCAAATTAGCTTTTTGTATTTTTAAGTAGCTAATAGTATAGTCCCACAGACTGTTGAAAAATACGATTTTGATCTTAATTGGTGCCGCCATCTTGTGTACCTCTTTGGTATTGAAGAGCACAACAATACATTATTCCAAATCGCACCTCCCACTCTAGTCTCCTTTCGCCTTTAACAAATACCATTCGCTAAAGACACAGATTATAAAATATTCAAAGATAAGTTTTAATTTCCAAAACACAAAATTGTTCACATATATCTTTTTGGAAGAAAACCAGAATAATATTGTAGATATGTTGTAAATGCTCTGAAAATCATTGGAGTCGTATAATATAACAGGGGGATACTTCCATTGTTGCTGTGGCGATTAACTGTGTACAACTGTTTTTAAGAATTGAATGCATTTTTTTGTAGTTTTATAGGCGTGTAAAAGCGTGGACCGAGGCACATTTTTTGTATGAAGCGCTCAAATGTGCCTTGGTCCACGCTTTTACACGCATATAAAACTACAAAAAATGCATTCAATTCTTATAATTACACTTAAATCACACCAAAATTTAATATAGTTGAATTTTTCGTTGTGAATTTTATTTGTGTTATATTATTTGCTGTTGGAAATTACTACGCCATTGATTGTTTACATCTGACGTCGTCATGGAGGGACGTGCAAGTTCGGGTTTGAGTTTTATTGGGATGTAAAACATCTCTTTTATAATCATGTGACCACTTCATAACCAATCATATTGTAACATTTCAATGAAAAAGGGAAGTAATGTAATTATATTTTGTATAAAAATCAGAAAGTTCTCTGAAACTGACATCATCAGTTGATTGACAACCTATGTATTATGTCTACGACAGACACAGCTAACTATTTTTCACACTTTGATCTAAACCTAGAAATTGGCAGTGGGTTAATAAAGACCGAAACCTTACCATGATTTCAAATTTCAGTTGTGAACTTTCCATTTTGATATTCCAGCGCTTGTAGTTCCTATAGTGATTTCTTTAATAGAGTGTTCCTCATAACAAGCAAACTACTGAACAAAGATTCCCAGCTTTTAATTTGAAGTCATCACTTCGAAAGTTTTATGGTCACCGCCGTGACTTGGTCAATCGCCACGGACTATCTGTGTCACAAATTACCACGAATATGTTCAGTTTGTCGTTATGATAATTCCGTCCTTTCTTTTAAAACATGACCTGGCACAGGGGTAATAACAAGAATAACACGATAAATACCACCACTGTCTGTATTTAATGGGGTTCGTTTTGTTTATATTGTCCAATTACTTGTCCTCATGCTGTAGTCCCGTGTTGGGATGTCCGTTTTGATTTCATGAACACGGTTTTTGATTCGTCGTTACAACCGTTTATTTTGTAGGTGTTTTGTATGTTATTTGTTTTAATTTACGCATACAAGTATCTAACATGTCAGATGATATTCGTATAAACAGTTCCACAAATTATGCCACTAATGGAGCAGGTTCTACGGACCTTTTCTAAATATTTGAGTTTACTGCGGGTGCATATAAGAACGAATCTTTACCTCAAAAGAGATGATTTCAACATTCCATTTATATGTAGCAACATTCAAACAACACTTGCATATGGAGTATATCTCTCTCAGTTCATTCGATATACCAGAGCATGTAGTTGCTATCATTATATCCTTAATCGATGGTTCCTGCTAACAAGGAACCTACTGAACCAAATGTTATAGTGCTTAATTTAAAGCTGCCGAACTTTAATGTGGTTCGTTTTGTTCAGTTTGTTCTATTACATGCCCTCACATTTTTAGTTCTGTGTAGTGGTGTCCGTTTTGATTTCCCCGTGAAAACGATGTTCTGGTCTTCTATGCAACCATCCAGTATCCAAATACACACACACATACTTTTTCCTCATTTCGTTTTTATTCGTTTACTATTTTCAGCTATATTATATGATAAAATTGTATTTTTCTTGTTTTCTTGTGCATTGTCAATATAATGTAATAATGATTGTATATATAGGAGAAGACTCCATAAGTTGGTAAAACTTGTGTCTGATCCTCTTTGTATCATTGATTAAATAAAATAATTATAAACTAAACCATTTATTTTGTAAGAGTTTTTGCTTTATTTATGATATGTGTATTTATTTATAAATACTGGTGTCCAACATAATTTTGTTGGGCTACTAGTGGAGCAGGATCTACTGACCCGTCCGGAACATCTGAGTTCACTACGTATTTTTTTTTGTTGGTCAATCTCTAATTTTTATGTAGTGATTTGTTGATCATTGCTTTATTATATTTCCTTTGGTCATGGTCTAGTCTGTCCTCACACCAAATACTACTGTAGGTTACCCTTTTCATACATTCAAGTTGTTCTTGCATGGTATTTTATGTTCCATAGCAAAAATGTAGGAATAGTATATTATCTCGTTTGCTCTTAAAAAGTAAAAACATAAAATTTCAGTATTCTATAAATCTAACATAAAATAATCATTGTTTTCAATTCTATTCTAATTGACATAACAACGCCTTGCACAGTATTTAGAGTTAGGATTATGAATACACGAGTGTCTATTTCAGTTTTATGTCAGATGTCAGGTTTACTGCCGCAGCAAACTACTGACCAGCTTCAGGTCATTGATACACTTATTATTTAAGTTAACCCTGCAATTATATAAATTAATCATCTTTCTAAAAATATCTTTATATATGAGAAAAAAAATCACTTCAATTGAAATAGCTTCATTTCAAATACAGACATCTTTATTTCAAATTTGTACTGCCTATATATTGACCCTCAAGCAAAAATATATAATTACAGATTAATACATGGGCATTTCCATATTGGCCTGGTTATCATCCCGAGACCCCCATATTGGCCCGAGACGCAGTCGAGGGCCAATATGGGTCGAGGGATGATAACCAGGCCAATATGGAAATGCCCATGTATTAAACTATTTATTACATACTTCCAACATCTAGAAAAGAGACACCCATATTGGCCTGAGACGAAATCGAGGCGCATATTGGCCCCGGCCAACATGGGCCTCGATATGGAAATGATATTGTAGTAATCCAATAACCGGTTATTTTCCGGGTGTGTGAAAATATGGACAGTTTACTTCCGGTCGTATTAGTCATACAAAAATGCTTTTATTTGAACTAAGTATGTAATAATCAGTCATATGATAGAAATATATGTTGGTGAAACTAAAAATAACCTACACAAACAGATATACGGCCATAGATCAGACATTATTGATAATGTAAATAATATTGTCTACTAACATTTTAATCAATCTGATCATTCGATCTTTTCAATGCAAGTTCATATCATCGAAACAGTACACCAAAGGCGTAACGACAACTCTCTGCATTTTTAATATATTTTTCATTTTAGCTTAAATAGAAATGCGTCCGTCCGTCCGTCCGTCCGTCCGTCCGTCAGTCAGTCAGTCAGTCAGTCAGTCAGTCAGTCAGTCAGTCAGTCAGTCAGTCAGTCAGTCAGTCAGTCAGTCAGTCAGTCAGTCAGTGAGTGAGTGAGTGAGTGAGTGAGTGTTAACGCCAAAGCAGCAATATTTGCAGCCATGTCATGTCGAGAACGAACTTAATTCGATATGATGGCGATGGTGTCAGCTTTATACTAGACCAACATTCTTAATTACACAGTGTGACTCTGAACATATATACACAATTAAATTCGTTCGAAAGAATACTTGTCGCAGAACAAACAGCTATGATTGTTTCCACAAATACAACTGATTATAGAACACAAATAGCATAGTTAAAGTTATAACACTAGTAAACACACTTTAACGGACAAGCCGTTTGAAGAGAGATAACGCACGAAGAGTTCGTATATATTTATTGGGCGTCAGTCCTCTTAATAGAACACCATAATATGTATAAAACATAATGAAGAGATTTCAAATGGTCTAGTGATGCTATGTAAATGTAGAAATTATTTAAAAAAAGATGTGCATATGTAAATTATACTTTGTTTTATGTAGGAGTTAACTCATATCTCATTTTGCAAAAGCTGTCATCGCTACATTATTAAATAGAAAATAATAAGAAGAAGCACACGCCGTACAAACAGTTCCGGGTGTGTCTTGGTCGTGATCGTATGGTAGTTGGATTTTACGACTACATATGCAATAAGTGCCTATCAACACTGTTGTGAGTTCGAATCTCGATCAGGGCGAGGTGTACAACTTTATGTGATAAAGTTTGTCAGTGACGTACGACAGCTCGGTGGTTTTCTCCGGGTCCTCTGGTTTCCTCCACCAATAAAACTGACCTCCACGATATAGCTGAAATATTGTTGAAAGTGGCATTAAGCACCATCAATCAAACAAACAAACGTACAGTTCCGAAATTGAATAGAAAAGTCGTAGAAAGATCGATCACTATCCTGACTTCAATATATAGAAGCGCAGTTATGATACATTGTAGATGAATGAGCCCACACTTTCTTAATGAAACAATGCGCTTCATTTATGTAGTTGTATATGTGAAAAGAATATCAACTTTAGCAAATAATTGGGTGTGCAGTGTTTTTGTATCAGGATTTCCTTGATAGTGTTGTTGCTAACAAGGGGGAGCTACTGGACTAATTCTTCCGAATGGCCAAATTGAAGCGGGTACAACTAAACAGAGTCCGGTAGAGTCAGGAGAAGTCCAGTAGAGTCCGGAGGCAAAATATTAGTTTATATGTATATTAAATGATGTATTCCTGTGGTATTGGTTGTTTTTGATATATTTCTTATAATTTCCAACAAAATAAATAATAAATAATAGGCTTTTATTGATATATACAAGGTGATCGGCAATCGTTCATAGATTCAAAATGGCGGATATAGAGTCCGGTAGGAATATCGTCGATTTACAGCATCTATTCTGTACATTTAATGATTGATTATTATTGTATATGTGTTTATCTATAAGCATTTTATCAAAGATTGAATAAAATAGTAAGAAACGTGGAAATATTCATATATACAAGATGATATGTAAATAGAGTCCGGTATTCAAAATGGTGGACAACAGAGTCCGGTACGATTTATGTTGATTTAATATGTGTATACTGTATATAAATCAATGGTTATAGTTATTCTGTTGGTGTACATTAGAGAAAACAGATATATGTAATAAAATTGTGTCAAATGAAAGTGATGTACTAAGTAAAACGTAGATTATGACGTCTTTTCTTCATGTCGAACTGCAAATCGCCGCGATTGGGAAAAGAAGAACAATGATAATATTTGCTGAAATATATCGTTTTAAATATTTTGTTTTGTAATAAAGTAAAGAAATCTAGATTTTCATATGTCTGTTTTCTCTAATGCCTCCGGACTCTACCGGATTTCTCCTGACACTACCGGACTCTGTTTAGTGGTTCCGAATTGAAGCCATCACTTCGAAAGTTGGAGAATGTAACAGCGCACATATTTCATATTAAGCAATCTTTTATCTCATTCGGCCAAAATATTATGCAAGGTATCCGTTCGTCCTCCTATGTCCTTCATCGGTGGCTAAGATTTCACATATTGATCCCCCTTGAAACCACTTGATTATTTGTAACCAAAATATGCAGGAATGTTGTTAGAACAGACTACACATGTACTTCATTTTGTTCTGATTGGATGACAGCAATGGTTGTCATAGGAAATTACTACACGTTCTGAGTTGGGCAACATAAAGAAATCGTTTCCTTTGAACAACTTGTTCATTTGGAATTAATATGAATTGTGTATGCAAGCTCCTCTAGAAAAGATTCATTTGTTCCGATCGGTCAAGCAACGTGGACGCCAACGATTAATTAAGTTGTTGATTGTCCAAGTGAAAATAAAACCCTTCAGCTCTGACGCCATTACATACATACGGCCAAAGCATTGCAGAAATGGTGTTTGGAGATTCTTCTACAGAAACATTCCGACAAAGAGTATGGTTGTTGCATTTTTTGTTGTATGTTGTTTTGGCTTATGGTGTTTATCGCCACTTTTAACAATATTTCAGCTATGTCGTGGTGGTAAGCTTTATTGGTGAAAGTTACCGAAGTACCCGTAGAAAACCTCCGACCTGTCGCAAGTAACTGACGAACTTTATCCCATAATGATGTATCCAGTACACCTCACCATGAACGGGGTTCGAACTCACAGCTATAGTAGTGATAAACACTGATTGCACAGATAGTTGTAAATCCAACTTCCATACGATCAAGACCACAACGGACCTGGTTGCTATAGACAATGGTTGTTTCTGATTGTAACTTTTAACATGTGTCACCTTCATATTTATTTATTTGGAAACAAATCTTGAAATCCGATTTAACAAAATACAGTCCGATTGAAATAAAGTGAAACAATGCAGAAATTAATGAGCACCTGAGTTCACCTCCGGCTTTTAGTGGGGTTGGTGTTACTCGATCCTTAGTTTTATATATATGTTTTGTAGATCGCTGTTTGTAATTTGATCATTTTTCTTTTGGCCATTGTTTTGTCTGTTCTTCTACAATGTATAAATTATGATTGCCCCTTTGGTAACTTCAAACTCTTCATTATGAAAATATGGCTGCAAATTGCAGTAAAAACTATGGACCTATGCAAAATATTGATGTCAATTATTGATTTTTTTTCATATTTCCTGACTAACCACCGATTTGTAAACAAGAGTAAGACTAAGTGGGCCATTAGTGAAGCAGAATCTCCGTATCCTTTCAGAGCACTTTATTTCACCCGCGTTTATGTTGCTATATCACTCTTGCTAAATATTTACTTTTCTCTGTAGTGTTATGTAAATCATTGTTTGTCTTGTTTTCTTTTTGGCCATTGATGTTTTCAAACTTCTTACATATTTCGATTTTTAGTGGTGCTAAAACAATTGGCACTGATATTTAAGAAATACAATTTTATTGCAATATATACAATATATAAAATTAAGCAGAAATTCCTCTTTACAATTTTAGTATGATTGAAAATTACAGTTACAAAATATTGACATCGTTCATTATAAAATATATGTCTATTTAGTTTGCAATTGACTATAAATAATATACACTGAAGATAAGATGATAAAATACAAGACATGTTAAAAGTAAAATGTATTCAGAAATTATACCCATTTTAGGTAAAAACATTATATTCTCCTCATTATGTTTATAATATGTTTTATTCTTCCTGAAGCATAGAGCTGAACAATTGGACATCGATGTAAATTGGGTCATATCTATATATAACTACCTTGGATAAACTTTGTACCATTACTATATGTACATTTGTCATAAAAGAAGAAACTGCTCTTGAACAATTAAAGATACTGATGACAGTTCACAAATAGGAGTAGACGTCCACTTTATTGAGGTTTGTAAAGATATAGTACGGAAAGCTTGTTCGCGGACAATAGTTGGTAACATGCTTGGCGAGTACTCGCCCCTCACATTAAAGACTTCTTTCGTATATTTTGAAAACTATTAGATGCATTGTAGCTGCTACAAAAGTCTAAATGTTCAATACTTTTCCACCTCGTGATTCTTTTTCAGTGCAGTAAAAAGTTACTTTTCCTATTTTTCCATTCCTATCTTTTTTTCATTTAGTGTTAAACTTGTCCTCGTCTTGAACATACATGGAGTATTTTACCTTTTACGGGAAGCAACCAATCAACAATTCATTAACAATACTACCCCAAAGACAACTAGCCATTTCAATAGTACGAATGCTTTGCTATATTTGGCTACGGTTAGCATCCCAGGGCCCCCCTCTAATATTATGTTAATCACACGGAAGTATCAAATTTAGTGTACACGACACATGTTTATGCTATAAAATCATGCTACAATCACTATCTTACATATGTTATATAGATATGACTCATATAGATTTTTGGTTATTACGTTCATGAAAATGAATATCCACAGGTACACCATACATGTACGATCTGTTATTGACCATAACAAGTTTGTCACAACTTTTGCTGAAACAGATAGACAAAGGTTGTTCGACTCCATCACCCTGGTTCAAGGGGTCGTGGTAATGTTTTTCTTTATATTTTGGGGTAAATAATGTTCAAGATCCAACAAACATATCCTATTAAGAATTGCATTGTACATAATATACATGTATCTATATAATATATATTTAAAGTCTAAACGCAATGACAAAAAATGTATGAGCAAGACACGATATTTTCATATTAGTCTGTAATTTGACCTTGGGGTCATAGGTCAAGGTCACAAGTAAAAAATAACCATGATCAATGAAATCAAATAAGTTAATGAATGTACATGCCAAATATCAGTAGCTTAAATCAAACAATAAGAAAGTTGTAGATCTGAGAGTGAGTAATAAAAATAATAAAAATAATAAAATATCAATTGAAAACAAAAGCAAGGTTTGTAGTGAGGCTTATATATAAATGGTCATATCTCGAAAAATACTTTTGATATTGCCACAAAATATTCACACAAGCTTTCTTGATATAGTAGAACACTACAAATGCCAAAAACTCAAAATCTGATTTTTCCTCATCTGAGCCCCTTTTCTGAGCCATGGTCACATATGGCGAAATTAGTATATTACATCTTTAAAGAAAATCATAAAGAAGGATCTAGAATAAATTTTAAATGAATGAACCAATACGTGGATGCTAGGATTTTTTCCATCTTAGAAGCACAATTGGTGTATTAACATAACTTATGAAAATTTGATGTATCAGAAAACCACATGCTAAAACACTTTATCTATATTTTCTTAACATAAATAAAATAAAAATACATCTGTTAATATACTACTGAACATCATTCGTAATTTTCTTTAGCTAAAAACTCTTTACAATAAAGGTTATATAGTATTGTTCACATATTGTATTTTGTTTGTGTTTTGTTTTATTGACAGCTTCTTTTAATTTCAAGCAAGTTAAATGTTAGGTAAAAAGATAACATTACCATGTATTTTTCAGTAAGGGTAATATAAACTAGTTAAGATCTAGGCTATCCACGTCATGAACATACATACACATGTACAACATATGAATTCTTATTAGCCATATAAAGTTTGTCACAACTTTTGTTGAAACAGATCGATACAGGTATTTTGACTCCATCACCCACGTTCAATACAACACAATCCACTGTACCATCTGAATGTAGTCGTTGTATGGTGTTTGTACTTTTCCCAGCAACATACACGTTTCCATTACGGTCGATTGCTATTTTCCTGTGATCCCATTCATTTGGTATTTTATACGAAAATACTTCCGTTCCATCCCACTTTACACAGTTGATTGAACTACTGGTAGTATAATATATCTGATTATTGTGACCTACACTGAGGTATTGTGTAGAGCTTATTGTTGGTAATGGTATTTTCCTTAGATATGTTCCCTCTATATCTAAACAATGAATCCTCCTGTTGTCACCAACAATGATGTTGTCACTGGTAGCTGTTATACCACATATAATAGTAGAATTCGGTATTATTATTAGTTTATCATCTTGTGTAAATGTTTGTAGGTTGATGAACTGTATCTTCCTGTTTCCAAACGTCACGACGGCTCTGTGTGTTCTGGGTATTATAGCTATATCCCATGGTCGATACCTCACGTCAATAGTCTTCATGTATTGTCCACTGGGGTAATATACAGTCACTAATTGACTATTCTCACTACTGCAATCACATAGAAGTAAATGATCATCATCTGTAACAACCATACCTATAATAATTCTTCGTGTTACCTCTATACGGTTCTGAAGTTTAAAGGTTGACGGTGTGGTGGTTTTATCTGGTACAAACTGGGCTTGTTCTTCTCTAAGTGTCTTGTGGGTTATGGTGTGGTCAATTATCTTGTTAACTGTCACGTCTCCAAATGAATTAATGGCCGGCAATAAATCACTTGATTCATCGAAGGAGAAGGTAACTCGCTTCAGTTTTGATGTAGTTGTTCGTAATTCATTGTCTGCTTGATGTAGGTATGTATCTATTTTTCGGCATAGAAGGAATGCTTGTTTTTCTGATCCATGTTCAACGATAAACAACATTTCTTTGAAGTATAATTCAACTTCTTCTGTGACCTCTATCACTTTGGAAATTTCATCTTGTTGAAACTTTGTGTTTTCTTGAACTAATATATCTAACTTATTGGTCAGCTCCTTTTCTACTTGGTTAATTCTTTGGATGAGCTTCTCTTTAAGTTTCTTCATGTTTTCTTTCATTTTTTCTTTGTCATCTTTTATATCATTCACATTCTCTTCTCTATATTTCAATATTCTCTTGTACGTTTGACTAATACTAGTCAACTGTTCTTGGCAATCAGAAAATAATTGAGATTGCTTGGCTCCCTTTGACGCAGAATCCAGAGACATAGTATTAACACATGATTTGTGTGTTTTAGCTAGACAATCTCGACAGCATAGTTCATCATGGTCAACACAGAAGTACTCTACTTCACAATCTGTGTGTTGTTCGCAAACGAGGCTAGACTTTTTCAAGAGTGATGAATATGATGTTTTTAGCTTTAAATCAACAACGTGGTGGTTTCTGGCCATCTTTTGTTTCGTGTGGTATTCTGCGCATTCAAAGCATAATTCTTCCTCGCATTCCATGCACCAGCTCACAGATGTCTTAACTACATTACTACTATGGCAGGGGCCACAAATCGTAGCTCTTGCCATGGTAAATTCTATAATTATAAAAATATAAGGTAACAAGTTACATGCTGTTCTTTGGAAGGATAAATTCAGAAAATTTGAAATTAATATCCAAGTCTAATAACGAAGTTTGTTTCTGGGTGAAAAAAAATGGACTCTGTAGACTCTCAGCTATTGTCTTTTAAAATTACGAAAAACAAACATTTCCTGTTTTTTTCATATTTAAAGGTAGTATTAAAATTATAAATTGAAGCAATAACCAGCTGGACTTAAAATAACATAGAGAAACCAACAGTTGTAAACACAGATTGGTGCCTCGTCTGTACCTACAAATTTCGTATGTGAAATATTGTCCTCAAATAAATTAAATCAAAGTACTATGAAACTGAAATTAAACTAATGTGATATATATACTCCTTTATCTTCCAGCATCAATGTGTGGACCAAACATGATGTGCCTATAATGGGTGGTAATTGGGGAAACTGATCAAATTGCGACATAAGTGTCTGGCTGAGATTGTCAATGTATGAACCAAGTATGATGAGCCTAGATTGTATAATAATAGAGAAACTTATCTCATAATGAACACTTGGCTTAAGTTTAACATTCAGTAGACAATGAAAACGTGCAGGTGACACAAGGCTATCTGACAGGTACACATCATGATCAATGTGTGGACCAAGTATGGTCAGTCTACGTGGTATATTATGAAGATTCGAACCTAGTAACAACAATCTGGTTTTGTTAGCGCATAACTCTGGAACGATAAAATTCTTAAAAAGATTTCTAAATTCTACCCAATCAGAAGACATAACACCCCCTTGGATGTACGAAATTGTCACCGGACTTAATCTGGAATAGGACCATACAAGGAGTATCACATATAACACTGGTATTAAACTGATGTTCGTAACTTTAGTTACCTACATCCCAACATGGCGGACACGGAAAATGGTAAATTAGAATATCCTTGTTTTCTCTTTGTTTTTAGTTTATTTTCAAATATTGTCATTTCAAATGTATAGATATTTTAACAATTAACTGTAGTGATATGCTTAAATCAACTGTAAATTCTCCTATGTGGCACAAAGCCTACTTTAAGAAATACAAATGATGTAAGTAACTGTAGAATTATTTTTGAACGATGTTCGTAACTTTCAAATATGATGTTGGTAACTTTAAAGTTTGGTGTTTCTAAAAACATGTTTAAAACACTTAAAGAACAACGCTTTGGTAATAAATAAAATTTGAAAACAAAGAAAAACATCCCTGAAGTGATAGAGAGGGTAATAGAGGTGGGAGAGATTATATAATGCACGAGAAAAAAAATACAGAGCGAAGGATGAGAGGGTTATGATTGAGTGAGATGAACTAAAGATGAGGGTAGCGGGAGAAGAACACCTTGTCCAACGCTCGTTTCCAATTAGCAATAATAAACACGTGGCTTTGCGCTTCCTGTAATCTTTTGTAATCTTACAGCGATGGATATCGAGAATGACCAGATAATTAATAGTGCTGAAGCCGATGCGGCAGTCGATTCAACATATGTAGTTGCTTAGTATTATATTGATATTTAAGTCTCCCAAACAAAGTTTGGGAGACTTATTGTTTTTGCTCTGTTTCTTATTATTATTATTATTTTTATTATTATTATTCTCATTCTCTTTCTCTTTTATTCTCCTTTCTTTCCGCGGACCATGAACTTGTCCACGGCAGTTTTCAAGAACTACTGGACAGAATTTCATGATACTTTGTGGAGCTATAGATATGTGTTTCTAGTTGGTCCTAAAGCTTTCAGCTTTGTGGTAAAGGGGGTCAAAGTCATATTTTGAGGGGTTCAAAGAGGGTGGGGGTTACTATAGAATCCTATGGGAAAGTTGAAATTTCGTACATTAATATTGATAACTTCTAAATGAATAACGATAGAGACATAAAATTTGACATAGTGATAGGTCACCATTAGAGGAGCAATTCTGCGTTTCAAAATTGCCCGATATCATCAAAATTTGATATGTGGGTAGATAATGATGTCCCGAATTGATTGCTGACATTGAAAAATTTCGGTTCATTCAACCTATGCCAACATTTCAAAAAATATCTATTAAAAGGTAAGAAAGATTGTTGGCATAGGTTGAATAGGTTAATTGTTATATAAACATGACTAGTCATGTTTAATTAGTGTAAATTCGGGGGAGATGTCAATGTACTCCAAGTCCACAATTAATTTTTAATGAATAGTAAGTAGAAAGTAAGTATTTAAAATCATATTTTATGGAAATAACAAACAAAAAATCAGTATATCAGCACATATATTTAATATCAAACTTTATGAAAATAATTAGGATATTATTATAAGCACATATATTTTAACATCAATCATTATGAAAATAAAATAGGATATTATAGACATATATATTTTTATATCATACATCATGAAAATAAATAAGGATATTACAAGCACAGATATTTTTGTTTATCATACTTCATGAAAGTAAATTAAAGATATTATAGGCACAGATATCTTTTTTATCATACTTTATCAAAATAACAAAAAAACAATCAGTATACACAATCACATTACAAATTGCTAAAAATACAATTGTCTTAGATTTTGGATAACAATGTTCGATTTAGAAATCATAGAAATTATGATAATTCTAAATTTATAAATAGATATTATTAAAAACTTTTGAATTTAGATTTTAAGAAAATTGCTTAATTGCATGAGTATCATATAATATTTTAAATTCATACGTTTTAGAAATATTGTTTATTCAAATTATTCTAAAATTTTATATTTTCATCTTTTTTATTTACAGATTTTTGTGTAATTTTACCAGATTTTTATTTTATATATAAATTTTTACAAAAGTTTAAATATTTTTTTCAAGTTATTAAATTTGAACACACTTATTCTTATATTTTTAGATTATTTTTTGTTTTGCTTTGTTTTTTTTAAATAATAAATTTCACTTTTGAGACCTGCATTTTCAAATTTACTTACCTGTAAATGTTATTAATTTCCCGAATTGATTCCCGACATTGAAAAATTTCTACCGGTCGCCATTTTCAAAATGGCCGCCACAATACCGCAGAAATTCAACATTGTCCGATTTCAACGCCATTTCATATGTGGGTAGATTATGATGTCCCGAATTGATTCCTGACATCGAAAAATTTCTACCGGTCACCATTTTCAATATGGCCACCACAATACCGCACAAATTCAACATTGTCCGATGTCAACTACATTTCATATGTGGGTAGATTATGATGTCCTGATATGATTCCTGACATCGAAAAATTTCTACCGGTCGCCATTTTCAAAATGGCCACCACAATACGCACAAATTCAACATTGTCCGATTTCAATGACATTTCATATGTGGGTAGACTATGATGTCCCGAAATGATTCCTGACATCGAAAAATTTCTACCGGTCGCCATTTTCAAAATGGCCGCCACAATACCGCGCAAATTCAACATTGTTCGATTTCAACGTCCTGAATTGATTCCCGACATTGAAAAATTTCTACCGGTCTCCATTTTCAAAATGGCCGCCACAATACCGCAAAAATTCAACATTGTTCGATTTCAAAGGTAGCTCTTAATTTATTTTTTAAACTGGTTGTCTGTGGCCGGTTTGGGAGACTTCATAATCGTTAGATTATAATCATATCTTGTTCTATTTGGTCTTGGACTGTGTGCTCTAGAAGGGTCTTTCATGAACTACGGCCTTGCAATAAGGCGTTTTGACTTCCGACCTTTGGGTGTTTAGGACCTCCCATGGATGGCGACCTCCGACATCATCATTAAATTCGATTAGGGCCGTTCTGGGTCTCATATATAAATTCTAGCAAAGTATATTTGTATGTAAATTAACAGTTCTATGTGTAAATATGCCGTGAATTATTACCAAATTAATTGTTCTTTGTGTTTTAATATTTTAATAAAAATGGACACACCAGATCAAGTATTTTAAGAATGACACATCTAATTATTTCCCTTTAATGCTGAAATGAAACCAGATTAATTTATTTTTAATTTGTTAGACTATTGTACTAAATACAGATAAATAAAGATTTATAATACTTTTTAACGAATCTATAATTTGTAAGTATTAAAATTGGATTAATCTATGGTAAAGCTGTTTTCGAAAAGTTCATTTTTTTATATCATACCATTTCAAGTTTTATAAATACATATACATTTATAAATATGCATTGAAATTGACATGATGTTAGTCTGAACAGTCTTGACGGTATATAAACGATTTAGTTTAATATCAATAGTGTTTTAAATCAGGATCGCATACATGAATTTCCTTCACCCATGTTAAATATAATTATACACATAGATTTCCTACAAGTCCCTTATCTATATTCTTGTATACTTTAGTAAATATGTTGCTATATGTAATATATCTCTACCGACAATATTTATGTAGTGCAGATACATTGCTTTCAGCAGCAAACTTATTGAAGGGGTACGCACAATATACACATATGTTAGAAAGGAACTTATTGTAGCAAGTCTATAATTGTATACATTGACCTGATTACGATGTTTCATGGATCAACAAGTCTTCAACTGTCAATAAGTCGCACGTGACGCTAAAGCAAATCAACATCCTAAAAATGTGAGAAAGGTAGAATACTTTACATGTATGCGACCCTGAATTGTTTGTTCTTCTTAATACTCGTTCTATATGCTTTCGTTTCGTTGTTTGTTGTTCTTTTTACTTTTAAGTTGTTTGCATGCTTAATTTTGCTTTTAAATTGAAACCAAGAGTTTCTTAACGAGCAATTAAACACCTTCTTATTATTTAACAGCTATGGAAATCTGCAGTTACGGACATCTCTTTAAATATCTTTCTAACGTTACGAACATCACTTCAAAGAGTTACGTACATCCTTCAATTTTTTTCAAGTTAATATTTCAATGTTCTCATTAGCGTTTCGTCATTTTTATGTATGCATTCGAGTATCTAATATTCCCACCTGTAATCATACAGTATGGACTTCCTAATAAACACTACTAATAAAGAGAAAACAAGGATATTCTAATTTACCATTTTCCGTGTCCGCCATGTTGGGATGTAGGTAACTAAAGCTACGAACATCAGTTTAATACCAGTGATATAAGCTTGGTCCATTTGGCGCATTGGTTCCTGAGAAGATAAAATTGTGATAATTTGTTATCGGACGACGGAAGACGAATACTGGAGCTCAAGTGATGTTAAATTTTCACATGAGCCTTTGGCTATGATGAGCTACAAATCATAGATAACATAGATGCATAAACCGAGTTCCAATTGTTTCGTGTCACATCTAATGTTCTTCTAGTCCAAGAAATCTAGAGTTAGGGCTCTAAACTTATGAGTTTTTAATGCCACTTTATAATATATTTCAGTTAATATCATGAGTGTCATGTTTACCTGCTGTAAGTCACTGATAATAACAGATTATTACATGACATTTTCCATATCGGCCTTGGGATTAGCCCGAGACTCCCATATCAAACCCTGCAGCGAAGCTGGAGGGCTGATATGGGTCGAGGGTTGATACCAGGGACGATATGGAAAATTTCATGTCATAATCTTGTTATCACATATTTTTACATTGACCTTTTCCAAGCATTGACTTTTATATTGCAAAAACAGATTTTTGAACTGACAAATTGCGAAAATAAATCCTTAAGAGAGTTACCTTGTTCAACTTGCAAATATTTTTTTTCCAGTCTGGTTTCAAAAATATACCAAACAATGTCTATCTGTATAATGATGTTAGAAACTGTTTGTAAAATCTACCCAAGACGTTGACATTTGAATGGAAATTCCTATTCAACACGACGTATACATTTGAGCTAATTATTCCGTTTCAAGTTATTTAAACTTTATTCCAATATGTTGAAATGTGTTAATTTGACTGAAATACGATTTTATGCATATCTTTATGCATCATCTTTCCTTGTACTTTGAGATCACTACGCAGACACCAGAAGTTGAATTAGGGGCAACATATGGATATATGAGGGAAAAGACGGATATATGAGGGCAAATGCGGATATTTGAGGGCAAATACATGAGGGCAAATAACCAACACTGAATTTTAGCTAATATTGGACATGCAAAAACGAACATATTGCAACAAAATATGTGATAAACTTTATTACTTTATATTATATTTCAGTTATATCATGGGTGTTCATTGTAGAAAGAAACTACTCACCTTTCCTAGGTCACTGATAAAACTTTATGACTTAAATTAACATTGGACAATATTTCAATATTTAATTTCTTCCAATGCTATTATATATTTTCCAGATAAGGTGGAAGAAATTTAATATCAAAATATATTCATGGATAACATTTTGGTCTTGTACATATATGTAACAATATCAGTGTACTCATCTTCTTCCATTTATATAATAATGTTGTGTTAGCAATGACTATGCCAATATAGTGGTCAGGGTTGAGGACATAGTGCATGACCCGAAGAGGAGTGCACTATGTCTTTAACCCTGACCACTATATGGCATAGTCATTGCTAACACACATTATTATTATTATTATTATTATGCTGACTGTTATATGTAGACAAAATATATTGAGAACTATTACCACAGGCATTTGACCGATGGACCTTAATTTCCTCGTGTTTGCCACGGGGGTACGTATTTTCAGGGTTAGTGACGAGGAAGGGCCTCTATTTGTGGGTCCTGGATCCACACGAATACTAGAAAAAAACACAAGGTAAGAAACAAAATGGCGGGGTACTGCTAAATTTCTTATTATTGTCCGAGAGAATCCAAGATAGACCTCCGCCTTGATTAACAATCGGTCTTGGGAACAGATTATCGGAGGTATATATGCAAAATAGTACGAATACGACAGTAAACCAGGGGCACAACAGCTGATGGGGGTCCACAAGGTTAGTGCATTCCATCGGTTTATTTTTCAGAAATCAGGGAAATCGACAAGAAATTTAGCAGTACCCCGCCATTTTGTTTCTTACCTTTTGTTTTTTTCTAGTATTCGTGTGGATCCAGGATCCTACATCGTTACTAGCCCTGAAAATACGTACCCCGTGGCAAACACGGGGAAATTAAGGTCCATCGGCCAAATGCCTGTGCTATTACAATAAAGGAGGTTCTGATATTGTGACTAATATATTGGATCAGATAGTCTTGAAAGTGTGAGAATATTCTTTGTTTCATTTAAGGCTTTAAAAATATAAAGATTTTTGAAGTTTGAAATTTAATTAACAACAAGTAATATGAATATAGACGATTATGATAGATTGACAGATTGTATCCGCCCCCTTGCACGTGGACTAGCTATATATAGCTTGACAGACAGCCGAAAACCCAACATTCCCCGCGTGAAACTGGCATAGTAAATGTACTATTTTCGCATATTATATCAACGCTATATAATTCTTTGTGATATATGCCAAAATATCGTAGGAACTTATATAACAGAAGAAATTTACAGAAAGCATAATAATATACAATATCAAATGGGATTTATCATTAATCGTGGGAAATAATATTACTGATGCGTCTCATGATTTAATAATCAGCGTTTGAAATAATAGTATGTACCTGTTTATTGTACACTACGATACTTTTTTATAGGAATGGAAAGTAATTTATTATAAAATATTTACCGTAACATAAAATTTAATATTAAATTCTTTCCATCGGATAAAATTTCAACCGGAAAAAATTATGTCTTACATATATATATATTCAATACACATATATATATATATCTTCTAATATGTAAAGCTATCTTTTCAATAAACAAAGATATATGCAGAGATATTTCTATTTATTACATACTTAGTTCAAATAAAGGCATTTTTGTATGACCAATATGACCGGAAGTAAACTGTCCATATTTTCACACCCCGGGAAAATAACAGGTTATTGGATTACTACAAGATCATTTCCATATCGAGCCCCATATTAGCCCGGGCCAATATGGGCATCGACGTCGTCTCAGGCCAATATGGGTGTCTCTTTTCTAGATGTCGTAAGTATGTAATAAATAATTTAATACATGGGCATTTCCATATTGGCCTGGTTTTCATCTCTCGACCCATATTGACCATCGACTCCGTCTCGGGCCAATATGGGGGTCTCTGGATGATAACCAGGCCAATATGGAAATGCCCATGTATTAATCTGTATTTATTTAAAAAAGATATATAAATTGTAAATATGAATATTTGATATGCATACCATTATAATTATACATGAATCTCTATTTTTATGCAGATAGTTTTAATTAAATTCAGATATCTGTATTTAACTAGAAATATCTATGTTTTAATAGAGATTTATGTATCAACAATTTAACAGAGATATTTTTATCTCTAACAGCGATATATGTATTAATATCCCAAACGGCTTGCCATAGGCTTTCAGAATATTTCCGATTTTATTGTAATAAATTCGTTTGAACAAATCATGGAGAAAATGCTGATTTTCTTTATAGATAAGTTGATATTTATAATAGACATCAACTGTATTTATCGCTCTCTTCTCAGATCCCACCTGCTCTAAATACATTAAATGTAATGCATGTATTTTCACACACATAGGTTTTACATGAACACTTTCTTTCTTTGCCACAGCTTGTTCATCTCTCAAACACACAGACTTCAATTTATGAAAATAAAATGACAATAAAGATGTAACAAATTTGTAAATCACAGCTTTTTATGTACATTAAATATGTTAAAACATGCTTAATATTTTCTACTTTCGTTTTCCATAATGAATTAAGTAGAGATTTGACAATGTCAATGAACTTTCGATCTTTATTCAGTACACGTAAATCATGTCTTACATATAGACATATAAAACTATGTGTGACACTGAACACAAAATGATTACACTTTTAAAGTTTTGATTTACATACTTACATAATCATCAGATTATTTCTTGAAGAAATGAGACAGTGGTAACCGGGAACCAGTACATATTGACTGACACACAGAAAAACATGGAGCATCGGGACCAGATTTAAATCGCCCCAATTAATCATGAGTATTTATTGAAGAGCTGAATCGTCATCGTCACCTTATTTACGAATTAGACAAGAACCAGTACATGTTGACTGACAATAAAAATGAATATGGAAAGTCCAAAATCCTACGACATAATAGAGGCGATACCAGACATTTCCATAAAAGGGGGGGGGGGGGTGGTGGTGTAGAAAAAAAAAGGATTGCAACACAATTTGTGCTAAGAAAAATCAAAAGATGCCGACAGTGTCGGATTTAGGACAAATGAGGCCCTGCGCCAGTTAAGTTATGAATTTGCGCCTTACTTGGGCCCTGAAGGAGGTAGTCAAGCATATGTGCTCAGGAAATTTAGGAATAGTTAAAATTTTAGAATTGCACCAAATAAGCAAACATCCATCGTAAATGGCAGGAAGATCGGTCTCCCAGGCGAACGGGGCCCTGTGCTTAAGCACACATAAGCACAATGGTAAATCCGGCACTGGATACCGAGTCGTAATTCGAAACGAAAATGACAAAACATGATAAAAAGAAACATCACAAAGACTAAATTAGGAAATATTCTGTTAACAATTATTTTACCAGTCTATAACTTATCTCAAGAAGGGGGAAGGTCACCTGGGCTCCCTCTTGATCAGCATATGCATATGCAACCGTTTGTATGTAACTAGAAGAACGACAAACATGTAAAATGCAATAAAAAATCTTCCTAATTGTTACTTAGTATGAAACGATGGCTAAATTAAAAAAACTACACTAGTCAAAATTCCTATCAAATGTTACCAAACAAATTAATTATGTTTTCATTGACATTTGATCTGACATGTTGATGTATCAACACAAGTTTACTATTATGTTAATAATACTACAAATCAATCGAACAAAAATTAGACGGTAGATGTCTTAAGGTTACATATCCTCTCTATGAAGGGAAATCTGGGTAGTTTCGTTCTCGAAAATCGTTCGTCTGCTGTATCATTCTGCGCTTATTGTCTTTCGCGGTGGGTCATTTCGCTCGAGCGTGCTTTACAGTAAATGTGGATATATTGTAAACAATTGATTTTTCGATCTTATTTATTTTAATACACAATTCTACATGCAGAGATCCGACCACGAAAGGTATGTTCCTTCTATGGTTCTATGGAGAGAAGTTTTTAACAAAGATAACAAGTTAAAATCTGACACATCTCTTTAAGACAGGGTTTCTTTGTTAAAAATATAGCCAATCTGAAGGTAGAATTAGTAGGTACAACACGTGGATGGGGATGGAGCTAGTACTTAAGGTCAAATTAGGTACGGTGGTGGCTCATTCTTGAGTTTTAAAAACACCGCCATTCATATATTATTCAGTTATTGGTGAGGGGTGACCCATTTATGTTTTAAGCTAAAATCACAACATAAACAAATACAAAAATGTACTTATATACAAGTAGATCAATGTTGCACCTGATCACGCTAGATTATAACATCATTATAGAAGATTTTCTCTTTGCTATGAAGAAGCCGTAAGAGTTTGTAGAAATGTGACATATTGATATATCATAGCTTAAATCTCCATTCTTTTAAAAATATTAGAGAATGAAGTTGTTTTCAGATTTGTAGTTTTCTCCGATGGCAAAATTGTATTCACATGACCTCTGGAGTGAACCCATTCGGTGATATAACTACACATGCACCAATCCAGCTGATGAAAAAAAAACAATTTCATCAATTCTTAGTGAAAGGAACAGAAAATAATTAACTGAATATGAAACGAAAACATCAATTGTTCATAATTATTAGAATGTATCCTACCTCACCATCCATAATAAAAACTCGTGGTTGTCAGTTTTATTGGTGGTGGAAACCAGAGTACCCGGAGAAAACCACTAACCTTTATCATATAATGGTGCATCAAGTACACCTCACCTGAGTGGGATTCGAACTCACAACGTTAGTGGTTATATGTACTGATGGCATAGGAAGTTGTAAGTCCAACTACCATACGATCACGACCATAACACCCTCCTATGTCAGTAGTATTAGACTAGTGGTCAGTAGTATTAGACTAGTGGTCAGTAGTCACAGAACAACTTTAACTACTTGGCCACCAGTAACAACTTGTTGTTTGGTATATTATATTTGTTATGGGGATTAAATTGATGGATAATCAAGATCATTTCAATGGAGGTCATCTTTATCTGTGGAGGAAACCTAGATTACTACAAAAGAAACAGATCTTTCAAACATCACTGACGAAACTTAATTAGTAGTAAGAAAGGATATGGATGCACATGAAAGACTATCTCACATTATACAAAGAACTAAATTAAGATATGGGAACCGTGCTATTATTGCTGTTCTGCATTTCAGTCACATTAGGGTCTTAAACAATGACCAAAACTCATACCTTCAACTGAGTGAAACATCTCCTAGCCTGTAGTATTGAGTAAACCATCATATAAACATCTCCTAGCCTGTAGTATTGAGTAAACCATCATATAAACATCTCCTAGCCTGTGGTATTGGGTAAGCCATCATATAAACATCGCCTAGCCTGTAGTATGGAGTAAGCCATCATATAAATATCTCCTAGCCTGTAGTATTGAGTAAACCATCATATAAGCATGAATCAAATCCTAGCCTATAGTATTGAGTAAACCATCATATAAGCATGAGTCAAAACCTAGTCTGTAGTATTGAGTAAGCCATCATATAAGCATGAGTCAAAACCTAGCCTGTAGTATTGAGTAAACCATCATATAAGCATGAGTCAAAAGGACATATATTAGTGATGATCATAGAAGTATAGCTAACTTAGTATACCACTGTGGACAAATGAGGTCCCCCCTTTCACCCCTCACATTATATTGTCTTTTATATATATAAAAAAAAACATGCAAGTTTATTATTTACTTTATATATTTTAATTTGACATTTTTTTCTTAACAGCTTTTTAATAACAATAATAATTAGAACCTTGGAAACATAGGTCGGAGGTAAATGAAAAGTGATATACATTTCTTAACAGAAATATACATGAATATCAATGAAAAGATACAATGCACAATATTGATACAGTATACAGTATATTTACATTTAAACATACAGTAATAGGTTGAAAATCTTTCTGCACTAAAATATTTCCCTATTATTTCATACAAAATTATAATTGTTTGAAAAATTCTTTTCATGTCATTTCTTATTGAATTTACACGAAAAAAATTATGCATTAAAATCAGAATTAAATATAGAGACCCCGCACTGGAGTAATATACTCTTGGCTGTTCAAGTATACACACACTGAAGATTATACAGAGAACAGTATTGGGCCTCGTACCTTCTAAAGCCGGTCATGGATGTCAGCGCTATTTTGAAAAGGTTATAAAGCAAACAATGTGATATTGTTGTGACCTAGACATATTGTGTTAGGGTTATGGGTTTTTAACGCCACTTTCAACAATATTTCAGTTATATCGTGGCGGTAAGTTTTATTTGTGGAGGAAACTGGAGTACCCGAGGGAAACCACCGACCTGCCGCTGGTCACTAACGTGAAACTTGATCACATAATGTTGAATCGAATACACCTCGACATGAGCGGGATTCAAACTCACAACTTTGGTGGTGATAGGCACTTATTGCACAGGCTATTGCATCATATTTATGTCAGCGCCATTTTTTGAAAGGTGATAAAGCAAACAATATACCAGAATCCATAATGTGGATAATATGCTGTGGCTTCCACCTATTGAAAGTATTATGGACATCGTTAATTACGTGGTTGTAAATCTCTTGGGAATCCACACATTAAAACTCAATATGATGTTGTGTGTGTCACATATAGATTGATTTTATTTATTGTTTCTTGCTAAATGTCCAGGTCCAAATAGTTCATACATACTCAGAACGAAAACGAATTCAACAATATATACACAGAAATGAGGAAGTAATAACCGGACCAATGACTTGAAAAACATGTGAAAACAAATTAGTCTTTTGCAGCAACTGCAAGGCCCCTATCTTTTTATCGAAATCTACAAAAGATCGCCAACATTAAAGGATTGTGATACTTTCAAATCACGAATCCTTCTATGATCCACCAGCTTTCCGATTTATACCCCGACACCCCTCTAAATCACCAGTACACAGTCACAGAGGATACCACTAGGATATCGTTTTTAGTCTGAAATCATATAGCGGATATCACAACACAGAAATAAAAACATGAAGACACCTATTATTTGATTTTGCCTTGAGCTACACTTAGGAGGCTTATAGCTGAAAAATCTAAATTTACAATGTACAAAATATATACTTTTTGGTATAATTTCCTATATTCTAGATTATCCTTATCGATTTTATTCCAAATCTGAAAATTAAATTCAGCTCTTTGTAAAATTGGGATTAAAACCAGGTTATTCCATATCACACACAATGTAGTTCTAAAACAAGCATGGCTACACCTTTTTAGCTCCGAACTCAAAGAGTAATGTGATCACTTGGGGTCGGTCATTGTCTGCACACTTTTATATTTCAATCTTCCTCTTGAAACAATTGGGTCGATTGAAACCAGACTTAGTAAGAATGTTTACTGGATGGTCCTCTGAAAAATTTATATTTTTTATTGAACGGAAGGTCACAAATGAAACAAATGAAACAAGAGGCACAAAGGTGTAAAGAAGGGTGTTGTCGGTTTTGACTTCTTCTCTGAAACCACTGGGCCAATTGCAACCACACTGGTAGGAATATTCATTGGATGGTCCTCTAGAAGTTTCCATCTGCATTTTTTCCAAACCAGATTTGACCTAGCTCTTGTGGTTTCAAAGATAAAAGTGGTTGAAGATACCAAAAAGTGATCAACAAAATGATATTTTGTTTAAGTCAAATTGTAATGCATTTTTTTTTAATCCTTAGAAAAATTCCTGTCTGGCGTATGGCCACATGTATCTTTTACCATTTCAGAGATATATGAGGACCAAAAATCCTATATTAATGGATTACAGATCAACATCAGACCATATGTGAATTGAATAATATATTTTTTCTGAATATCTAGACCTGATTGAATATAAATTGTATGAATGAACATGTGAGTGATACAGGCTCAGATGAGCCTATATTCCCATGCTTCTTATATTACACTTATATAAATTATCAGGAAGATTGCAAGATATGCCATTCCATCCTGCAGTGCCTTAAATGAAACAAACAAAACGTACCTCAACATTAAAATTCATATTGGTAATGTTTAATGTCAGAATAATACCACAGTACAGAAACAACCACACAATGAGAATGTAGGGGTTATGGTGTTTAACACCACATTCAACAATATTTCAGTAATATCATGGCTGTCCGTTTTATTGGTGGAGGAAACTGGAGTACCCGGAGGAAACCACCGACCGTCTGGAAAACTTTTAACACATAATGTTGTATTCAGTACACCTCGTCTGAGTGGGATTTGAACTCATAGCGCTAGTGGCAATAGGCAGATTGCATAGAGTTGTAAATTCAACTACCATACAATCACGACCACGACAGCCTCTGAGATGGCTGACATTTTAAGTAAAACAACCAAGTATATACATAATATAAAACATTTATTAAGAATCTTAAAGTAAATAACAAATTCATATCACATTTTCTATTTGTATATAAATAAAAATAATTGTAAATAGTCAATAAAGGACGAATGCAATATTAAAATTCAAATAATCGTTTATTATTTATCTACATTCTTCTATACTTACTTACCTATTAATATTCACTTCCAGCTCATTATCATCACAAATATCTCATTTGTAACAAATCCCGCCTACTTCGTCCGCCATCTGGCTTCTCCGGTAGTCTCGTTCTAATATAACCCTATTTATTTATTAACCGCAAACACGTGTTTGGTTTGTATACGTTTTACCGAAGATGTTTTTTATATAAGGAGAAATGAGAGTTTGGATCTTCTTGGCATATATTTTTCAATAAATAATCTGAATAAATAAATGGTTTTTTTTAATTTCTTTTTCTGAAAGTGACTTTCATTGAACATTTTTGAAAATGATTATTGACATCTTCCGCCTCCCTATTTTGGGCCAAGTTAATATTATATGTTATTCAGCTATCAGACAGGGTATATAATGTGACATTCCCGGCTTAGGATCTATATTCCCTGAGGCGCAGCCGGAGGGAATATATATTATAAGCCGGGAATGTCACATTATATACCCTGTCTGATAGCTGAATAACAGATATATTACGAATTTAACCATTGTTTTTTTTAAATACAACATTCAACTGTATTAAATAAATTTGCCTCTTTTATTTTCATTTTTCGTATCTCTAGATGTTCGTTTCCGTACCTTTGACGTCATTTTTCAATGACGTCAATGTATGTGTCGCGTCAAATTTCATGTATGGGGTGTCTCATGAAGGAAAATACTGTACTAAATTTCTAAATCAATACAGTTTCATATGTAGTAAATTTTATAAACTTTATAAATATAACATTAATATATCACATTACAAAACAACGGGTTTGCGAAAAGGTTTCAATAATTTAAATGTTAACAACATATAAATAAAACCTTGGTGTGGCCCCATGACGTCGAAAGTTTTCAAGGCTCAACGTTTTGTATACTTGTTATGGTACAGCCGTGGAACACAGGAGTTTGCTGAATCGATCAGGTATTTGTGACGGAATTAACCGTTGTAATATTTTTTTGTTCATGCAGCCGTTTTGAGTATAAAAACAGCATTTAATTTGTTAAAAATACATTTATTATTCCGTATTATACCATTGATTCAGTGAAGTGTAATGTTTTGTCGTCCATGTTTTAATCGTTGTTGGGGACTGAAATATATACCCCATCTGTTTTCCGAATATATGCTGACATTCAGGGTTGAAGAACCAATGAAAATATGTGTTACAAACTAAATTCGTAATATATAATTATACATAACCAAAATGGATGTGGAAACAATATACAAAGATAAGTTGAAGGGAAAATATAAGTTTATGTTTGATCTGAAAGAAGTGTTTGATAACCAATATAATGCCATTAATGGAAAGAAAAAACTCAATTGGTATTTTTCCTACTGGATATGGGAAAAGTGTATGTTTCCAAATGGTGCCTTTGATTCACGATGCAATTTACGGTGGGAAGCATATTGGTTTAGTAATTTCACCACTGAAGAGCCTTATGATTGACCAGTGTAAACAAACCAAAGACGTGTTTGAGGTTTATAAATAAATAGGGTTATATTTGGAAAAATCACGTGACCTCAGAACGAGACTACCGGAGAAGCAAGATGGCGGACGAAGTAGGCGGGATTTGTCACAAATGAGATATTTGTTATGATAATGAACTGGAAATGAATATTAATAGGTAAGTAAGTATAGAAGAATGTAGATAAATATCTAACGAAACGAAATATATATATTTGATCGTTCTCGCACCCGATTTCATGACAAAAATTGGCAAAAAAGCGGCGCAAGATTTTTTTTGCGCAGTTTCGAAAGTTTTTGATAGAGTGAAAACCGTAGCCCTATGGTCCGCAAAAAAAATTAAAATAAAAAGGACCATAAAGGGCTACGGTTCCGCAGCTAGTAACAAATATCAAAGCTTCGATTTTTTTTACACGGTGTAGGGTACTATCTTTGGTAGAACCCTACAGTTTATCAAATTAACAGCTTTTTATTCAATATATAACCAAAATTAACTAAATTTGATTTTGGAGTGTAATCTCGCGAGCTTTGACGTCATATTATTCCCGTTTTGAAAAATATAACAACATTTGATTGGTTAATGTCTAGTTACACCCGGTAATATGGCCTAGCAACATCCGGGAATATGGGTTTTTCATACCCGGGGTTTTAACTAATCAAAAGTTGTTATGATTGTCAAGCCGGGGATAACAATAATTTTCTATTGTTAGAGAACATGGTATATCTTGAAAAATGAGATTTATTATAGTAGTAAACGCTTCTTTTCAGGAGTTCAATACAAACGTAGATATTTAATTGAGGTATCTCATGGCGACGTTATTAATATAACATGTATTGTACAATTGTGCAACAATATTGTCATTCATTGAACATTTTTTATTGGATTGTATTAAAATTCAATAGCCCATTATAAACTTGAATGTCCAATTCAAGTTTAAAGTGAAAGATCATATTATATTTAAAAAACCACATGCAAATTTGTAATATGTTGATGTTATAATAAAAGTAAACTTATTTAGACATTTGGTAACAGCATTTGATGATATGAGATGAAATCATGAACATTTCTGATTTTCTCTATATCGTTATTTACGATCCTTCCCCTATGATATATAAATATTTTTCTACTCTTAAAAGGCAAATATCGTGAAATATTTTTATTAAATATTTTTACTAATATGTCACTTAATTTTAATTAAAATCAACTGCATAACATTAAAAAATCCGCTCAAAAGTAGATTTTCAGAACAAATCGCAAAATATTTGACAGCAGATAATGTTATTTTCCCGTACAGTAATGCAAATGATATGCGCATGACCCAAGATTTGAAGTCTTTCGGGGATATTATCCCTCATACGCACTGTTCAGTTGATCAAAGCAATATATATTCCGTGTGTACCACATAAGAATAATTGCAAAAATAAAATTGGTTCACACGACATGAAACAGACAAATTCCTCAATAATCATTGTCAGGAATGTTTGCGTGCTTACGAAGCATCCATGATTATTTAACTTTTCTTCAAGAGGTTATGATCGGCAATCATCGGAACAAAACAACCGAAAGCTAATCAGTCTCCACAACAATGGCGAGGACGATAAACATGCACACGGATTTGCAGATTTCTAGTTGTTGGGAACATATTTCGACTTGAAACATGCATGAATAGCTTAGTAAAGATACCGCCGTATTACAAATTGAATTTTCAGGGAAACATTTTTTTCACCCAAAACTGGTGTAATATTACTTTAAAGGCATACAGGCTGTCAGAATTGATTTTTTTTATATTTAAAGTTGCCAATATTCGATGTTTTATACTAATTGCACTTGAAATTTTTCATAATATCATACGTAAATAGCCTAGAACGAAGGAAATACGTCGCTGTGTTTGATTTTCTTGCATCCAGTAAAGTATCAATGTTTACCCGCGCAATATGCATGCGACCTGACAGTGAACTCATTCGGGAAAGCGCTTGCGCATGTGCGAAATTGTTTGTTGATGAGGAAAATGTGCATATGGCACAAATCAAATCGTGGAAGAACAAAAACATTGACGGATTCTACATTACATACACCTGTGGGAGTTCGTGTTGACCGATCTGCTATTGTATTTTAATTTTGTACACTATATTCCTCGCTGAATATTGCTTTGTCTATTCTCACTATGGTTTCTTGTACTGGTCCCTCTAATTGTACGTTAAGCGATGCCAAAGGGCAAGAAAAGATACACACATTTATAGATCAATGTTAATTCATGGAAGATACCGTTTTTATCTAGGCTTAACATTGAGCATTATTTTCGCAAGGAAATAATGGAGAGTGATAACGAGGGATAAAATGCAGGGATAAAATGCAACGCAAACAATGTTACCCATGTTAAAACGCATTACAAGCCATGGATTCCATGAAATATTTGGATTCTAATAAGCAAAATCCATATTTTTCAGTGGAAACTGCATCATGTAAAAGGAAATGCATGTCATAACAAAATATATTACCCTAATGTTTACAGACTGGATTTTCCTAATAGAAACGTATACATCTTTTGGCCATTGTGTTGTCTGCTCTTCTTCGATTTACAGATTCTGATTACCCCTTCGGTTTCTTCAAACTCTTCCTACTCAAAGAAATCAAAGACGGGAAATATTGTAAAATAAATCAGTAATCAGGTGTCTATGCCATTGGTGTTAAACAGAAACGCCACCGGAAGACAACACTTTATAATAGTCAAAATCGAAAATGGTTATCTTTAGTATTTTGTAAGGAAATAAAATAAATATGTAAGGTAACAAAACGAACATCTTAATGTTTGTATCCACAATATTATAAATACATTACATTACCTAGGAAGGATGTACATAATTATTCGAAAATACGCATGTGCGAAGTAAGACATACCGATAATTTAATCACGGCATTGTTTACATAGATAATGAAAGACATCATATTAGAATACATCATCAATGTAATAGTCACATAGCGATAAATATGTCCTGACCAAATAGCTTAACTCTTGAATTTCGATCAAAACAGATTTTGTTTGAATGCCACTAGGGAGAACAATGGTGTAACATCAAGGATAACAAAATCACAGTTTCAAAGTCCAAGGACAAATAATGTTAGCAAAAAGTAAATATCGTGAGTGTCCATCATTGATATTGATGACAGATTGTAGATGACTTCTAACTGATATAATGATGTGCTAAATTACGATCTGTGGACAGTCAATCTAATTGAAATTAGACGTTTATTGGATGTTTTTGTATGTCGATATGCTATCATCTAACAACATTATGTTTGAGGTCACTGCAAGTAAGCTTTCATTCATCCTTGAACTTCAAGTCATATGTTAGACAGTTCAACATATTGTCCTAAAAACTAACATCTCTCAGCGTGCGCTCAGTTTTAATACCTTGATAATCCACTCTTGAATGGATTGTCGGAATATTTTGTATCTCTTTGGACATGGACACGGATGTTCAATTCGTCAAAGATGTGATAGATGGGATTCAAGTCAGGTAACCTTAAGTGATACGGCATGACATCAATGCTTTGATGCTGTCGAAAAGACATAGCTACGCGTGCTTTATGTGATCTTGCATTCAACTGCTGAAATGTAAAACCATGACTACCCTTGCTCAACCTTAACACATCAAATATGGAACAATTTTGAAAATAAATTTGAGGAAAGCAAGGGAAATAGGTACATGAGGCACACGTTTAGAAACTTTCTTTATTATCAGCTATTCATAATACAGAAAATACTTTCAAAAGATCACCTAATTATAAATTAAGTCATGCACTGTTTGAATTAAATGGTCAGATAGGGGGCTTTTTATAAAAACATATCTCTATGCTGTCCAGAGTTGTCAGCCATCTCGAATTTCTGACTGAATATAGATAGAAAACAAAGCTTTGCAAAGGAAAGTTCAAGTAGTATACAATGTACCTGTTTTCCTGCCAAGTTTGGTTTCGTTTGATCCTATGATCTCTAAGAGGAATTGTGTTTCGTTTGCTGCAATGCTTAAGGATGACGAGGGTTTGTTTGTTTGCTTGATGGTTTTAACGCCATTTTCAACAATATTTCAGTTATATCTTGGCGGTCCGTTTTATTGGTGGATGAAACCGGAGGACCCGGAGAAAACTACCAACCTGTCGCAAGTCACTGACAAACTGTATTACATAATGTTGTGCACTTCGCCCTGATCGAGATTCGAACTCACAACATCAGTGGTGATAGACACTGATTGCATAGGTAGTTGTAAATCCAACTACCATGCGATCACGATCATGACGGTCTACACGACTATGATAACTAATTTGGAGCTGGATTACATTTGGTATATTCTGTCATTCACAACAATGCCTCCAGATACCAGATACCATTAAATTTGACTGCTCTGCTCATCGTCTTTAAAAGCAAACACAGATTCAAATAGCTTTTTATTTCTGTTTGAAATGTAAATCCTGAATAGTACTTTAACGTTATTTATGTGTTTGATAGAAAATAAATCTACCAAGAGACGACTTAACAGTCCTACAAATTTGATAAGCGTCTCGTAAAATATTTTCTTTATTATGGCGAAATAAAATGTTGCAATTGTTGTTCACAATCACAAATCTAATTTATTATATCTTAAACTATAATCCATAGCAGCTTACCATTGATTTTCTTTTTTCTTTTCAATAATCACTAATTTCAAATATTAACACAATTAATCATTAACTAATATATTACTAAACCACTATCAAATTTCATCTTTTTTGTCATCTTATGCCAGTGAGAAACACCAATGTAGCAAAATGTAAAGGAGCAATCAGAATCCGCACATCAAAGAAGAACAGACAACACCATGACCAAAAGAAAAAGCACAAAAGGACAAACAACTATTAATAAAACATACACATAAAACTAAAGATTGAGAAACACGAATCCCACCAAAAACCGGGGATGAACTCAGGTGCTCCGGAAGGGTAAACAGTTCCTGCTCCACTAGTGGCACCCGTCGAGTTAATCTAGTTATAAACCCGGTGATAAGTCATGAATGAGGAAATGAAAGTGTTTACGACAAGTGGATCATATCCGTGGTCATTTGTGACACAGATATTCCAGCTTCCTTGTTAGCAGCAGTCCTCTATCCTTTTCTGTTTACGTACTACTTTCCGACTGGTACCCACGTTTAGTGGTAATACACCTAAGACAGTGGTAACCGGGAACCAGTGCATATCGACTGACACAAAAAAAAACATGGAGCATCGGGACCAGATTTAAATCTACACTAATTAATGTTGAAGAACTGAATCGTCATTATCACCTTATTTACGAATTAGACAAGAAACAGTACATGTTGACTGACAATAAAAAAGAATATGAAACGTCCTAAATCCTATGACATATTAGAGGCGGATCAAGACATTTACATAAAAGGGGGGTGGTGTTGTAGAAAAAAAGGATTGCAATACAATTTCACGGTGCTAGGAAAAATCAAAAGATACGACAGTGCCGGATTTAGGACAAATGAGACCCTGTGCCAGTTAAGTTATGAAGCACCTTACTTGGGCCTAACTGAATGAGGGAGATCTGGTAGGCCTACACAGGCAGTCAAGCATACGTGCTCAGGAAATTTAGGAATAGTTAAAATTTTAGAATTGTACTACATAAGCAAAAATCCATCGTAAAAAAAAATGGCAGGAAGATGTGTCTCCCTAGGCGAACGGGGCCCTGTGCTTAAGCACACCTAAGCGCAATGGTAAATCCGGCGCTGGATACCGAGGCATAATTCGAAGCGAAAATGACAAAGCATGATAAAAAGAAACATTGACTAAATTGGAAGTATTCTGGTAAAAATTATTTTACCAATCTATAACTTGGCTCAAAAAGGGGGAAGGTCCCCTGGGCTCCATCTTGATCCGCATATGTATATTCTACCGTTTGTATGTAAGAAGAACGACAAACATGTAAAATGCTGTAGAACATATTCCTCATTGGCACTTAGTATGAAACGATGGATAAATAAAAAAAACCTCCACTAGTCAAAATTCCTATCAAACATTTCCAAGCAAATTAATTATGTTTTCACTGACATTTGATCTCACATGTCAATGTGTCAACACAAGTTTACTATTATGTTAATAATGCTACAAATCAATCGAACAAAAAATAGACGCTAGATGTCTTAAGGTTACATATCCACTATATGAAGGGAAATCTGGGTAGTTTCGTCCTCGAAAATCGTTCGTCTGCTGTATCATTCCGCGCATATTGTCTTTCGCACTGGGTCATTTCGCTCGGGCGTGTTTCACATTAAATGTGATTATATTGTACACAAATGATTTTTCGGTCTTATTTATTTTAATGCACAATTCTACATGCAGAGGTCCGACCGCGAAAGGGTGTGTTCCTTCTATGGTTCTATGGAGAGAAGTTTTTAACAAAGATAGCAAGCTAAAATCTGACACATCTCTTTAAGACAGGGTTTCTTTGTAAAAAATATAGCCAATCTGAAGGTAGAATTAGTAGGTACAACACGTGGATAGGGGTGGGGTAGTACTTAAGGTCAAATTATCGCCATTCATATATTATTCAGTTATTGGTGAGTGGTGACCAATTTATGTTTTAAGCTAAAATCACAACATAAATAAATAAGTAGTAGGGAATGATCATTTTTATGCACCCCAAAAACCCAGGGTGCGCTAAGGCGATCCCATATATGGGTATGCCCCACCCATATGCCATATATGGGCATACCCCCTCTCCCCGGAACTAACGTCACAAAAAAAATGATATCCATATATGGTCACGACGACCCTCTCGCACTATGACTCATGGTAAAAAAAATCCCCGCACCCCCGACGAAAGAACGACCAAATATGGTCCCCCTCGATGCAATATGATTCATCACATTCCACCGACCCGAGCGCATGATGACTCAAAACGGAAAGGTGTCATCCATATTGATATGTTTTCACCAATGCAAAACGACCAACAGGCGTATACAAGACCTAACTTCGTTACCCTGGCTTTATTCACAAGCCGATCGAGATGGAGAACGACGTTGTAGCATCGAGTTAGGACACAACAGGTTCGTTCAAGCTACTGAATGGAAAGACGAAATCCGCATCGACGTTAGGGAATGGGAGATCAAGGACGGAAAACAGATACCCATGAAAAAGGGGATCAGTCTCCCCCTACACAGATGGAAGTTACTGACTAACAACATGGATTTTGTAGACCAGCCCTGGGTGAAAAGAGGGAATATGCTACACACCTCGGAGGAAACGTGTACTCTACTGTGAAAGCAAGCGTCATCTGCGTGGACATTAGGCAACACTGGCTACCACCCAATCAAACAGAAGTCGTGCCTACCAAGAAGGGAATAACGTTAAGACGGGAGAATACGCCAAATGGAAAGATGTGGTCAGTGTGATCTGTGACTTTGTACCAGGACTGAATCAGACCACATGAACCAGTTGGGTTTCTTATCATGTATTGAATGCAACCCAGATCATTGTGCGAAATGGTGAATATATTGTGAATGACGTTTGTTATAATGCTGGACTAGTAAATGACATTGTGTATACTGTTATTTTGACATGTGTATATCAGTGGATACATTTTGTTTTCTTGTGTATTAAAGTATGTGTAATTTTACCGGTATTCTTCGTCTTGTAACGCATGAAACCTCAAAAAGTATTTTTCTGATCGCTAACTTTTTGGTCTTATTTCAAAAGTATTCGTGCGAAAAAAAAGTACTCGAGATTGCATGTCCCGTTATACCCCCCAAACGTACACAAAAAACTCTAGCTGATCGATAAATGAAAACCCAAGAAGTATTCTCCTATTCGCTTTGTCGGAATATTTTGCGAAAGAACAGTACTTTTCGAGATTTCATGTTCCATATCCCAAACGGATACAAAGAACGACCGATTAATGAAAATTCAAGAAGTATTCTCCTATTCGCTTTGGTTTTATTTATGTATCTTTATTTTTATTATTTTGCGAAAGGAAAGTACTTTTGAGATTTCATACGTTTTGATTCACACATAACTATTCAAATGAAAACCATGACCTCGGTTAACCCAGACACAACAATACACTGACCGTGACCTATCAATTTCACAACACACGCAGTGACGTACTATGAAAACATTCCAGTGTGTATCAATCAACGATACACATCACTCAACAAGACTTTACACATTATTTTATTTAATTCGATCATTAACTTCAATAATTCCCGAGGAAATAATAATATTCCAATATTAACTATCATTAAAGCTTTATCTGAATAAAAATCAAAGATGTCTTAAATATAAACAGACGCTATGATACATAAAAAATCAAGATCTGTGTATAGTAATCCAAGTAACTGACCACACGCTATTTACGTTATCTGATTACCATATGTTCCCTGTAAATTTGACCACACGCTTTATTTATGTTATCGAGACCGACCGATACAATACTAATCCTACATATCTTCAGATAATATAAAAATTAGTAAATTACATTCGTTCGGTAATGAATAAAAAACGTATATTTTCCACACAAAGTAAATACATATATTTTTCTCAAATAACAGGACGAGCGTTTTTCTATTCACAAAACTAAACTTAATAGTACGTGCATTGCAGCACACTGTCACTGGTTGACCATAATATAAAGTCACCCTCACTGGTGTATGATCGATAAATGTCAACACAAGTAGAGACGTTCGGTTCGTAGCTCCGTCTGTGGATGCAAGGTCAGTTCCGTCAAGGCGCATTCCCAGAGTCCTTCCAACAGATACGTCTTGGGTAAGTCCACCACGAAGTCTCCGGCGTGATTTTTCACGTGGGTCGATAGCGAATCCCCGCAGTACAGGTACAAGTAAAATTCCTCCATGATCACTTTGTCTGTAGGGTGTACAGTTCCTCTTATTACTGTTCGCTGGACCGAATCGATAAGACGACAGCTCGATTCAGGTAGTGCGGTCTCAACAGACGAGGCACGAGGTTGTGATACGTCAACAGTGCGGTTCTCTTACGTCGTAACGATATTCTGGGATCGATGACCTGTCTCAAGATCAGCGACCGTTCACTAAAATGTGTGGCGTCTTGTGGGAGGACGCGAATGGATCCTCCTACGATGTAGCCTGCGACTTCCGTCATAGTTTCCATCTGTTCTCTCGTCATGTAGCGCACGAACAGTTTTATGGTCGTCTTGTTGGCTTGTCCTAGTTCCCTGAGAAAATGAATGCGTCGATACACGAGGGATTGATCCGTGATTAGAAAGACGTTATCCCTCTGACCTCTTAAAGTCTTTTAGCGAGGCCGTCGGTATCCAGCTATTGAATTTCGAGGGCCATCCCATCCATTTGACTAACGCGTCATTGCGTCGTCGGCGAATGACTTTTTCGATGCGGTAGACCGTCTGTTCGGTTACCTTCACTCTGTTCAGCTCCGGTTGATAAAAGGTACCCTGTACGCGTCACCGATCGTATCCTTTAACGTGTAATAGGATATGCATTCCTTCATGCCTCGATCGTCCACCACGAAATATATTCCATCGTCCATCGTTCATCGTATTCCCGATCGAATGGTTGTCTCACGTGCTAGATGCAGGCGGTGTCTCCTTTCCGGAACGCGTAGCGTCGTGTCGGTGTATTGGTGTACTGTCTGGTGGTGTACTGGAGTTTCCACAAACGGGCTTCGTCTTTCTTGGTCACCGCTCGGGGACCCATCTTGATGGAACGATGATAACTTCCGTTGTAGGTCTGGGTGACCTCGTCGAGAATGTCGATCCAGCGATGAGTTTGATGACGGGATAGGTAACGGAAGAGTTTGGCCTTCAGCGTCTTGATGCATCTATCGGCGTATGAACTCTTCTGTTCGTTCTGTGTGTAGAAGTGGTCCATTCTCTCGATCTTCAAGAGGTGTTGCACGTCTCTGTTCCGGAACTCGACGCCCTTGTCGGTTCTCAGTTTGGTGGGTTTTTTACCTCGACGGAATAAAGTGGAACGCGGACGACATTTCCTTGCCTTGAGTTGAGCGTAAGGGAAACGTGTGTGCGAAGCGGGAAAAGACGTCGATGGCCACT